>JAGXJF010001437.1:0-13692 GCA_019208055.1 Stipa capillata
GGGTATTACCTCTCCGAGAGGGCCTGAACCTGTCTAAATCTTGTCTCCCGTGTGCAGCCATCCTGATTTGCTGTGCTCACACCGCCCCATAATTAGTATTGCCGGAATAATACTCTGACACAAATGAAATAGCAGAAGCAATGCCTAATCAAGCCTGTAAGGTCACGTTGAATCATGCTTCATGCTTGCTAGGAAGCCATGCACCACTAGTGCAGAACCCCCTTATTAGTGGCGTGCTCAAATACCTATTAGTGGCGTGTGGGCAGCACGCCACTAGTATCACGCCGGTGGTAATCGGTTACTAGTGGCGTGCTGCCCACACGCCACTAGTAATCAATATACTAGTGGCGTGCTGTTTGTCGAACACGCCACTAGTAACAGACCGCAGTAGTGGCGTTCCTCTTTTCACACACGCCACTAATACAAAGTTTTGCAGTTTAAAAAAAATTATTACTAGTGGCGTGCCCTAAGTTCCACACGCCACTAGTAATAGGTATACTAGTGGCGTGATGTCTGTAGAGAACGCCACTAATACAAATTTTTGCAATTTAAAAAAAATTATTACTAGTGGGGTGCCCTAAGTTCCACATGCCACTAGTAATAGGTATACTAGTGGCGTGCTATCTGTAGAGAACGCCACTAATACAAATTTTTGCAATTTAAAAAAAATTATTACTAGTGGCGTGCCTTAAGTTCCACACGCCACTAGTATATTTTCCAGGGCAAAAAAAAATTTGCGTATTCAAAAGCAATACATCATATTTAATTTATATAGATCATCCATTTAACCAAAATATATGCCGAGTAAGTTGGATTACAAAAGAATATTAGAAATTAAGGAGAAAAAGAAAGAAGAAAGGAAAATAAACCTAAGCTAAACCTAGCTATCTAGTTCTCGTCTTCTTTTTGACTTCTCCTTTTGTATTAAAACCTGCAAAATAGAGAAAAGAGAGAAAGAGTTGATTATGATTAGAATGTATGCACCTCCTGTGGAGATGTATTTAGTTTAGGAGCTAGTATCAACATAGATACTATGCATCTTAAAAAAAGAAGTAAGGCGATTACAAGGAAAGTCTTAATATATACAAACTATGCATCTGAAAAAGAAAATAGTAATGCTTACAACATTCAATTAGTGGGCAGTCAAAAAATACAATAGAACAATTGGTGCTGTGTGCTCTATGCTACATGTCTGCAGTTTGGTGCTGTATATTTCTATTTCTTAGCTAAAGTAGATAGAAGACAGGCTTGATTGCACAATTGGTTCACTCTAAACTCTTAAGTTGACTGCAGCTAGTATATAAGCCAAAAAGTGTTATACTCAAAAAATTACAAGTAATTGTATTCTTCTTCCAACTGAACCAGGAGCTAATGCAACATTGCCATCAAAATTAAGTTAACTGCAGCTAGTATAAAATAGAATAGAATTACATGAAAAAGAATTCAAGAATCACATAGTTATGCTTATTCAAATATGTCAAGAGGTACTTGTGAGTTTGAAAGGTGTTGAAGGCCTCTCGAAGTTGCAAGTGAGATACTTTCCTGACCCTGCAATTTCATGTGACTGAATTCAGCATTCAATCTTAGCTCACTACTTGACTCACAATAATTGAGAGTTTTTCTTATCCCTGGCTGTACAGGTTTTGAATGCTGGCAAAAATAAACTTACAAAAATTGATGAGGTCAAATCTTTGACAAGCCTGGGAGCGTTGATTCTGAATGGTAATGCAATGCATGAATCCTATACACTGTCAATTACTCTTCTTTCCCTGTTGGTAGCTTACGTGGTTTAATCATGTTGGATCTTGGTAATTTCTCATGCAGATAACAATATTTCTTCCATCTGCAAGCTTGATCACCATCATCAGTTGAATACTCTCGGTATGCATATTGATATAGCGCTCATTTTGTAGAATGGATTACAGGACTGGATCACTTTACTATTGATAATATGAAGAAATCAAAAGGTTCACTGGTTGTTGACATGTTGTAAAGAAGAGTAACTTTGAGAAACTAGAAGTACCAACCTTGTCAAATGCAATATATAACACTGTGTAACTTCGATGTTGGAACCAAAAGAACTTTTGTGTGGTAAATACTAAGTAATTCATGTATAAGCCATTCATATTGCTTTACTAAAATTCAAATCAATTAAATACTAATTTATGTATAAGACATCATATTGCTTTTATGTCTCCCTGAACTTAGTTAATTGTGAATAGTTGCTCTGCCGCAGTTCTCTCTAAGAATCCAGTTGTTACTATCGGTGATGCTTTGGTCAATGCAAAGTCTATGAAAAAGGTACTTGTGCTTTCTTTATTCTACATAAAATATGTTCTGGTGGCTTTATTATGGGGCATTTCTAATCGTAATCGACTATTGTGTTATTGTTACCACTTCCCTCAGCTATCCATGTCTCACTGTCAAATAGAAATATTGGATCTTCTCTTGCTGCATGTGTGGAATTGAAGGAACTTAGGCTTGCTCACAACAAGATCACTGTACGTACATGGAGAGAAATCTTATTTTATTTTTGTCTCTTTTGCACACTGATTGCTATTGTTTCTTGTTAGCATGGTCTTATTTGAACTCTTTGACTTACAGACGATTCCATCAGACTTGGCCAAAAATATCAAAATCTTGAACCTTGATTTAGGAAATAACTTAATTGAGAGGGTGTCAGATTTGAAGGTTTGCATCTCATTTGTTTCCTCCCACATATCTATCTACCATGATTTCGTTAGACTGCTTCAATCATTCTTTTGGTTGCTAGGTCCTTCCTGAACTACGCTATTTGAGGAACCTAAATTTGCAGGGAAATCCTATTGCTGAGAAAGACACTCTAGCTAAAAAGGTGATTTCCCTGACTTCTCTTCCTTCCTGAGTGTATTGTAATTCTTAATTAACTGTAAATGTTCTGTTCTCTTAGGTTATGAAAATTGCTACCGAATTATCACAGGCTGACCAAGGTTTATTTATAATCAGCATAGCAAGTATACCACAAACAGTCAAGTGTAAGACCAACCTCCATTCTGGATTGTCAGCATAGCAACTAGCTTCCACTAAGTCAACAATTAGATGGAGAAGCTCCACCCGCTCATCATAGCTCCCTCTACCCTGCATCACACAAAAGACGAGACACACTTAATCTAAGTTTGTGATTCTCACCACATGCCAGAGATCTCGTGTAACCAAAGCTGAAACTCAACGACTGTAACCCCATAACACCAACAGTCACACTCATTTCCCTCACCTGAATCGCCTCAGTGTCAACCGAAAGGCGTGATGCCCAGGAAATTTGCGGTCTCCGCCAAGTCTGCATAACCCCAAGCATTTCCACCATCAGCACCGCGCGTGAATTCCACAGATAGCAACCATTCTAAATCCCGAGCAGCGAGACGAGTAAAACCAAAAACCTTACGTTGGATCCTGCTGTTCTCCTCGTCGCGGTCGAGGCTATCCCCCTGCCAGTTCTGCTGCGTGAACGGTGATCTGTCGCCGAGGAGCCTCCGGAAACAAACACCAGCAAAGAAACAAAAAACCCTCAATTTCGAATCCGAAAAATCCAGCAGAGGAAAAGCGGAACGGAAATGTGGCGGAAGAAGAGCCACTCGAGGAGGCGGTAGCGCTCGACGCCGGCGAAGAGGAGGGACTGCGCGGGGGCGTTGGCGCGCGGGTACGCGAGCACGGCCAGCTTCCGCTGGATCTCCTCCATCTGCTTCGACGCCATGGCTTTCTCGTTCTGCTCGCGGCGCCGGCCGGCTTGAGGCTAGTGGTTGGTTGGGGGGATCGAGCCGGGGGCGAGGGGGCCGGGGGCGAGGGCGCCGGGGGCGAGGAGGGCGGAGGTTGCGCGGGATTGAGGAGGATGGGGAACGGCGGCCGGAGGCGGATGGAGAGCGGCGTCGGGGCCGGAGGCGAGGTTGCGAGGTGGCCGCGGGAGGAGGGCCGGCGAGGAGGAGCGGGGCGCCCGGGGCGGCGGCGCGGCGATGGTGGCGGTGCTCACGGGAAGATGCAACCTGTAGGCGGGGCAAAACGCGGGATTGGAAAATTGGGAAAGCGGCGCTCCTGCAGTGCTGAGTATATAGAGCTCCTTACTAGTGGCGTGTGACATTTACCGACACGCCACTAATACCTATACTACTAGTGGCGTGTCCTCTAACACCCACGCCACTAATAATTCACGGATTCAAAAAAAATTCACCATATACATCAACTATTAGTGGCGTGTCAGTAATGTTGCACGCCACTAGTAAGCTCTTATTAGTGGCGTGCTGGTGGTGTGGCACGCCACTAGTAATATTTTGGGGTTTTAGGGTATTTAGGCTATTTTTAGGGTTTAGGTGTAGGATTATGTTCCAGCTTTTTTATACATTGAATATAGACTATTTAAAGTTTCATGTAAAAAGTTAGCATTTTTTAGGGTTAGTTTTCTATTTTTAGGGCATTAAATGTATTTCTAGGTATTTAAAGGATATAATTCAAATTTGAACTACAAGTACATAAAAAAATTGCACAAAATTGGTAGAAAAATCATATTTAAGTTTGTGACTATATATTTAGGTGTTATTGAATAAAATATTAGAAAATTCAAACATTATTATGGGAAAATTCAAACACTAACTTGTAGTAAATGGTTTTTGAATTTAAAAAAATGTAAATGTGGTCTGAAAAATATGAAACTTGGCATGGTGTCATTATATGACCTATAGAGTCTGTGGTTAAATTTTGAGAGAGTTACAAAAAGTTTTGATCTAAGTTGCTTAGAAACCGAAGGATATTCAGGGAAGAATCGTAGTTTCGAAGGGAAAGTGTGAGGTTTGAGAGAGAGCTGATAGTTTTGTTCCCCATTTGACTTTGAAATTTTTTATATATTGAATATACACCATTTAAAGTTCCATGTCAAATTTTGAGATTTTTTAGGGCTAGTTTGCTATTTTCAAGGAATTAAATGTATTTTTCTGGTAGGTAGGCACATGCCACTGGTAAATGTATTTCTAGGTATTTGAATTTTAAACAAGATATTAATGAAGAATGTGAGGGTGGGAAGATACATCTATTTATTTTACAAATTTAGAAAAAAGAATCACTTAATTTGGACTTATAAATCAAAAGTTATCGATATTGAAATAATGCAGAGATTACTAGTGGCGTGTGCATATACATGCACGCCACTAGTAACTGTATTACTAGTGGCGTGCCCTCTAACACCCACGCCACTAGTAATTTTCCAGGCCCGATTCAAAAAAGTACACCATATGCATCAACTATTAGTGGCGTGTAGCGCTAAAGGCACGCTACTAATAGCACATTTACTAGTGGCGTGTGGAGAAGGAGCCACGCCACTAGTATACGGTGCCCGGGTACCAGATACTAGTGGCGTGTGGCTCGTAGGGACACGCCACTAGTATTCTGTTACTAGTGGCGTGGTGTGGAAACCACACGCCACTAGTAATGTATGCCTGTTCTGACTGCTGGGTCCCGGCTACTAGTGGCGTGCTTTGTGGCGTGCACGCCACTAGTATTCTGTTATTAGTGGCGTGTGGAAAGAGTGGCACGCCACTGGTATTTTGTGGAGATAGCAGTGGCGTGGTGTTTTTTGGGGGACGCCACTAGTAAGCTTCTCCTATAAGCGTTTAAAACTAAAATATTCACAAGTTTGGAAACTAAACGCTGGTTCTACCAGACAGTTCTGGGATTCATATGCAGGTACGAAAGCCAACAAGGTCATTCAGAGTTTTTATCGTCGAAAGCACATCTAGGAGGCCTAATCGGATGAGAGTCTTTTATTCTTTTTTAGACATGATTTTATGTATGCTACTAGTTCTATTAGATATCAAGATGTCGCTCAAACCAGATGAAATTGTCCAAATGAAATAGCAGAAGCAATGCCTAATCAGGCCTGTAAGGTCACGTTGAATCATGCTTCATGCTTGCTAGGAAGCCATGCACGCGCCGTACATCAAAATAAGGATACCAAATCAAAGCGTCACATATGTGGCCATGTCTAGGGGGCCACCTAAAAAGTTTACCATTGAGCTATGCATTCTATGGTCTATTTGCGCCGTTGGCCACACTAGGCTCGAGGTGCATTCGCGCGTCCGAAGAGCTATGAGTTGTCAAGATGTCGCTCAGAATATATTAAATTGTCCAAATCAAATAGAGAAAGAAATGCCTGATCAAGCGAGCAAGGTAACATTGCATCAGATGCAACTTTTCGTTCCGGTCGTTTTGACGGGTGGTAGAGCTCAAACGGAGTTCGTATGACAAAGTTATGGCCGTTTTACCGAGGCACTATGAATTCGACTCCGACTTGGGTTCAGAGTTGTATTTGGATATCTCAAACCCTAAGTAACGGCTCGTGAATAAGAACACAAGTCTAAACCAGCAACCGGACATTGACTATGAATCAAAACTCAGCAATACGACACTTGTGCGCAAGGCCATGTTGAATCACGCATCATGCGTGCAAGGAAACCATGCACGCGCCGTATATCAAAAGAGCGATACCAAAGCAAAGCGTCACATATGTGGCCGAGTCTAGGGGGCCACCTAATAAGTCTTCCTTTGAGCTACGCATTCTACTGTTTATTTACACTGTTGGCCACACAAGGCTCGGGCTACGTTTGCACGTCCGAAGAGCGATGCACACGGTTATGACATGCTAGTGACCTGTCGGGGTCAAAAGAGCTAAAATAAATTAAAACTAAAATATTCACAAGTTTGGAAACTAAACGCTGGTTCTACCTGACAGTTCTGGGATTCATATGCAGGTACGAAAGCCAACGAGGTCATTCAGAGTTTTTATCGTCGAAAGCATATCTAGGAGGCCTAATCGGATGAGAGTCTTTTATTCTTTTTTAGACATGATTTTCTGTATGCTACTAGTTCTATTAGATATCAAGATGTCGCTCAAACCAGATGAAATTGTCCAAATGAAATAGCAGAAGCAATGCCTAATCAGGCCTGTAAGGTCACGTTGAATCATGCTTCATGCTTGCTAGGAAGCCATGCACGCGCCGTACATCAAAATAAGGATACCAAATCAAAGCGTCACATATGTGGCCATGTCTAGGGGGCCACCTAAAAGTTTACCATTGAGCTATGCATTCTATGGTCTATTTGCGCCGTTGGCCACACTAGGCTCGAGGTGCATTCGCGCGTCCGAAGAGCTATGAGTTGTCAAGATGTCGCTCAGAATATATTAAATTGTCCAAATCAAATAGAGAAAGAAATGCCTGATCAAGCGAGCAAGGTAACATTGCATCAGATGCAACTTTTCGTTCCGGTCGTTTTGACGGGTGGTAGAGCTCAAACGGAGTTCGTATGACAAAGTTATGGCCGTTTTACCGAGGCACTATGAATTCGACTCCGACTTGGGTTCAGAGTTGTATTTGGATATCTCAAACCCCTAAGTAACGGCTCGTGAATAAGAACACAAGTCTAAACCAGCAACCGGACATTGACTATGAATCAAAACTCAGCAATACGACACTTGTGCGCAAGGCCATGTTGAATCACGCATCATGCGTGCAAGGAAACCATGCACGCGCCGTATATCAAAAGAGCGATACCAAAGCAAAGCGTCACATATGTGGCCGAGTCTAGGGGGCCACCTAATAAGTCTTCCTTTGAGCTACGCATTCTACTGTTTATTTACACTGTTGGCCACACAAGGCTCGAGCTACGTTTGCACGTCCGAAGAGCGATGCACACGGTTATGACATGCTACTGACCTGTCGGGGTCAAAAGAGCTAAAATAAATTAAAACTAAAATATTCACAAGTTTGGAAACTAAACGCTGGTTCTACCTGACAGTTCTGGGATTCATATGCAGGTACGAAAGCCAACGAGGTCATTCAGAGTTTTTATCGTCGAAAGCATATCTAGGAGGCCTAATCGGATGAGAGTCTTTTATTCTTTTTTAGACATGATTTTCTGTATGCTACTAGTTCTATTAGATATCAAGATGTCGCTCAAACCAGATGAAATTGTCCAAATGAAATAGCAGAAGCAATGCCTAATCAGGCCTGTAAGGTCACGTTGAATCATGCTTCATGCTTGCTAGGAAGCCATGCACGCGCCGTACATCAAAATAAGGATACCAAATCAAAGCGTCACATATGTGGCCATGTCTAGGGGGCCACCTAAAAAGTTTACCATTGAGCTATGCATTCTATGGTCTATTTGCGCCGTTGGCCACACTAGGCTCGAGGTGCATTCGCGCGTCCGAAGAGCTATGAGTTGTCAAGATGTCGCTCAGAATATATTAAATTGTCCAACTCAAATAGAGAAAGAAATGCCTGATCAAGCGAGCAAGGTAACATTGCATTAGATGCAACTTTTCGTTCCGGTCGTTTTGACGGGTGGTAGAGCTCAAACGGAGTTCGTATGACAAAGTTATGGCCGTTTTACCGAGGCACTATGAATTCGACTCCGACTTGGGTTCAGAGTTGTATTCGGATATCTCAAACCCTAAGTAACGGCTTGTGACTAAGAACACAAGTCTAAACCAGCAACCGGACATTGACTATGAATCAAAACTCAGCAATACGACACTTGTGCGCAAGGCCATGTTGAATCACGCATCATGCGTGCAAGGAAACCATGCACGCGCCGTATATCAAAAGAGCGATACCAAAGCAAAGCGTCACATATGTGGCCGAGTCTAGGGGGCCACCTAATAAGTCTTCCTTTGAGCTACGCATTCTACTGTTTATTTACACTGTTGGCCACACAAGGCTCGAGTTACGTTTGCACGTCCGAAGAGCGATGCACACGGTTATGACATGCTAGTGACCACTACTACAGAAACAGCTATAGAAGGCACATTATCAGTGATGAGCACCAAAAAAAACACGTCACTGGTAAAACGAATAGTTACCAGTGGCGGGCGTCAATTGTCACGTGTCACTGGTAAATAATTACCAGTGACGAGCACCCATTAATGCCCGTCACTGGTAAAGAAGCAATTACTAGTGGCGGGCTCGCCTAGCAGCTCGTCACTGATATATTACACACCAGTGACGTGCGCACCAACGAGCCAGTCACCGATAACATTTCCCGCCAAACTTGCTCCTGGCCTTCATACCAGTGGCGGGCTCACGTTCGGCTCGTCACTGGTATGTTATTTACCAGTGGCGGGCGTGTATATGTGCCCGTCACTGGTAACCTGCCCTATAAAAAGCATCAGCGAGCTCGCTTCTGGCCAGTCCACTGGCCAGCAACGAGCTCGCAGATCGCCTTGACGTCCGCCGCCGCCGTACACGCCCTAGGAGAATTCCTAGCCCTCCAAAATCTTCCCCCACCTCTCCTAGCTCCCTTGCCATCTCTTTGTCCCTTCAAATCTAGCTAGATCATCACCTCTAGCTCACCTCTAGCTGGCTTGCTCTCCCCCAATTCATATTAATTTGCTTTACCAGGTGAGTTTCTCTTGTATTATTTGAATGATCTAGTTACCAAAGGTTGATTATGCTCTCCCCTAATTCAAATATTTGATCCATTTTGTATCATTTTAGTGTATTACTTCTTATTCTCCACCGTGGATGAACTTTGTGTAACAACTTTGATCAATAAAATTAATGGATGTGTATGCATGAGTCGACACAAAGACCGGGGTGCTACCTCTATTTCTTTTTTAAATGCATGCATGATTTGTGTATTGCTCTCTCACAAATTTTAGAACCTCTGATTATGTATTTAGTGTATATGTAGTACTATATATCGATGCAATAAAACATATGTTGCGCACACCCAAGTGCTTGTAGCATAGGACTCGAGTAAGTGAGACTCTCAATGTAAGAAATGTGATGTATTATAACTTCTTAGATGTGCATGAAATGTATTTCGTCATATATGTGAATGTGAGATATGCTTGTGGTACCGGCCGTCGAGCCGAGGCAACATTCGTTGCTTTGTTTATTTTTTCAGGGAAACTGAGTTCAACGTTTTGGCGGAATGTTGCTTCGTCAATATTTTGTCAACGTTCGATACTCAATTTTGCATAATTTTAGCAAAGGTCATGCCGAAATTTTGAATTTTCAACAATTTATTTCAATAACCTGCCAAATTTTGAAATGTTTTATGTAATATTTCAAAATCTCAATTGCAAAGAAAACTTTTATTATTTTTTTAGCCTCTCATGAAAGGTTGGTACTAATTAATTTTCGTATATCTTAGGGATCGAACGACCGATGGATCGAAGTTGGATGTATGACGGCGATCGGAACACACAGAGTTTCTATACATCTTTGAATGAGTTCTTTGATTTCGCCGAGTGAGATATGGTGCGAAAGGGTGGCACGAAGATATGCTGTCCGTGTCGTGATTGCAAAAACCTGAAGATGTACGAGAGGAAATCTGGTTTTTTGCACATGCACCTGGTGCGATGGGGTTTCATGGCAGGTTATACACGGTGGACAAGCCACGGTGAGGAGGATGAGGTTGTTGCCGACGACGAAGGGTTAGATGAAGAAGCAAGACATGGGGAGCCGGAAGCACAACGGTTGGATTATAAAGATGTCGGAGGATACGAAGAGGCCGAAGCGGATACGCGAAGCACGGGGGGACAATTTGGCCGGAATGGTCCAGGACCGTCATGTGCAAGAGCAGGTTGTGAAAGAGACGAGTAACGAAAGTGCGGCTCGTAGAGAGGCTGCCAAGTTGGAGACACTGCTGAAAGACTCGCAAACTCCCTTGTATCCTGGTTGCAATCCCGAGCACACCCGCCTCTCAGTCACGCTCGAACTTCTAAGACTCAAGGCACTCCACAACAGCACGGACACAAGCCTCGATGAGACATTAGAGTATCTCGCAAAAGTTCTGCCGGAGGGGAACGTGTTGCCTCGTGGTTGCGATGAGGCCAAGAAGGTCATGTGCCCTCTTGAATTGGAGGTGACGAGATACCACGCGTGTCCGAATGACTGCATGATATATCGGAACCAGTACGCGGAGCTAACCAAGTGTCCCGAGTGCAAAGCATCCCGATTCAAGCGGGGAAAGAACTACCAACCAGATGGTGAGAACGGAGTGAAGAGCGGTGCTCCTGCAAAGGTTGTATGGTACCTGTCACGGACCCGAAATCCACATATGATTAAGGGAACGCGAAGTCGCCAAGGACCGAAGGACTCATCCTCTACGGTGGCACAGTACCTGCGCCGTACGCACCGAGACGGAACGATCCGACACCCGCCACGTGCGAGCCGGCCGGAAGCGACCAATCTTCCCAGAACCACATACAGATTCCAGATACCGGTGGAGGTTTAAAGCCGTTCCCAGATTCTACCACGCAGAGCAAGGTCGGAGGAGCCCGGCGATTCCACCCACACCCTACCCTAGCCCGAGGGCTAGTGGGTCGCCCGAAGGCCCGGTAGAACCCACCCTCACCCTGCCTGGCCGGCACAGCATCACAGCCAGCGGGTCACTCAACCGATTCCTGCTCAACGTAGTAAAAAGAGGTACAACAATAACTCTCCACGGCATGCCCACACACTTCATAGCATTCACACATTGCATATGGGCAGCCTGAATAACAACTCGTATACCAAAAACAAGCACTACAGTACTATATTAACACTAGTTGTCCACTGAGTGAACTTTACACATGTATCAGTCGGCGATAACCGTAAGTTTAGTTGGAACTGAAATATGTACAAGCAGCGGAAAATAACAAAAGCCCCGCAGTGGTGCATCAACCACTGCATAACATCCAAACCACGCCCACGAGTCGAACGCTGACCAAGGAAACCATGGGGATTAAGCTTCATCACAAAATTCCGCAACAGTTGGCTCACCTGCACAAGTCTAGGAATATCCTAGGTGAGTACGAAAGTACTCGCAAGACTTATTCGTGCTTGATTAGATGTCCTATCCATACTAATTCAGCAGCAATTAAACGTGAATGCAATTCCATCGAAATAACATATAATCGAAATGGTAACCTAGTCCATAGCATAATCATGACGGATAGAATTAAGGTAAACCTCAGGATTCAAATGAATACAAAGTACTCAAGACAATTGAAATACCACATTGGGTAGCCCACACCCATTTCATTTCAATCCACCTCTTGGACCATTGCCGGCAATACGATCACCCTGGACATGATGAGTGCATTTCCCTTGGAGGTTGCAAGGCTCCAAGTGATATCGAGACTTACCTCAATCATTCCCGGTATCGATTCCGCCAACGTCCGCAAGGGCTATCAATTCATTTCACATTACATTCAAACAACTCTCGGGTCATTACCGACAATTGATCACCCAGGACATGGCGAGTGCATTTCACCCCAAGTGATATCGAGACTTACCTCAACCATTCCCGTATCAATTCTCGGTAACGTCCCCGCGTGACAGGGAAGTAACACTCCGGCATGCGGTTGGTGTGTGACCGATCTCAATTTCAATCTCCAAACCCCTGGGTCACTTCAACACTTCAATTAACACCAACCGTATCCATTGCGTACGCCCTCGGCTCTCCCAACTCGCTTAAACAATTTTAGTTGAAAGGGCTTTAAGGACGTTCTCGACGCAACGATACACCCTACGCATGCTAGTAAACTCAACTTCAACATCCAATTCAAACAAGCATTCACACACAATACATTGATACGGAAAATAAGGATGCAACAAGCTCTGCTTGCCTTTGTCGTAGGATTCAGAGACTTGGGTGAGCTCAACAGTTTGCGATTCTTCTTCCTCGGGTTCCCTTTTGCTAAACACCCAAAGGTTGGACTAGAGCAACAGCTATTTGGCCCTAGAACCCCAAATGCCAAATTCACTCCTTCTTCTTCTTGCTCTACCCTTCTTCTTGTTGAAGCAAAACCTTGGTTTGAGTGGAGTTGGCCACCGGAGTTGAAGAAGACGATGAAGGGAGCTGCTCTTGTGCTGTTTTTGGAAGAGGAAAAGGAAAAGATTGAGAAATTTGAGAGAGGAGGAGAAAAAGAGGGAGGGGGCCCCTGGAAAGGCCTTTATACAGTGGCCGGCGAGCCCTCCACGGAGGTCCACCGCCCACCGCCCCCCAACCGGCGACGGCACGTGGCAAACTCAAAACTCAAACTTGACAGCCGGATCGGAACTTCTGATGTTGAATATCGGAGTTCCGACCTAACCGGAACTTCCGATGTCACCCCTGGCTTGGAGGTTCGGGAAAAATCAGAACTTCCGGTTCCTGGATCGGAGGTTCCGACCTAACCGGAGGTTCCGGGGTCACCCCTGGTTTGGAGGTTCGGGAAAAATCAAAACTTCCGATTCGTGGATCGGAACTTCCGATGTGGATCGGAACTTCCGGAGTAAAAATCGGAACTTCCGGTTTTTCAAAAACAGCAGACTGTCGCTCGATCAAACGTTCGTAGATTTCGATCTACCCAACGGAATTGGATGAAATTTTGCACAGAGATAGATAAAAGACTTACGGAGCTGTTCCAATTGGAAATACCTCAAACTCATCTACTGAGAGACAACCCAAATCTAAACCCTTCTTCCCGACGCTCGCTTTCCGATTCAAAAGAGGCACTTGAATTTTTAGAAAGAGATATGCTCATATTCTATAAAACGTAACTAGAAACTATTCAAGTCTATATCAGGTTGTGCAAGGATGATGCCATGTATGCATGAGACCAAGCAACAATCTATTTATTTATTAACATGGGCGTTACAGTACCTCGCACTCATTCCCCGTTTGAAGCGTCTATTCGCA
>JAGXJF010001438.1:0-29703 GCA_019208055.1 Stipa capillata
TCACTCGGCACCTTGGCAGATGTGGGGCCCGGGGGAGCGCTCGGGGTCCGCCCCCCGAGCACTCTCCCTCGGGCTCCCCCTTCAAGGCGCCCCGAGCGGCCCCCCAGCGGGTGCTCCCCGAGCGCTCGGGGTTGCTCGGGGGCGCGTAGAAGACAGCTGGCGCCCCTCCTAGCGAAGGAGGTCGCTCGGGACCGAGTGCCCGGGGGATGACGTGTCCTTTGGTGGGGCCCTCGTCCATGCACGTCGTCCAGCGCCAAGCTTCTCCAGCAAGCCTCCGCCCTGGCGGAGGCATTTAATGCCTGTCATTCCGACGGGGAACCCAAAGCCCTGTGAGGGCATGATGACGGTCAGGCCGGGTCCCACCGGTGCGGGCGATAAGCTCTGTTAGCTATCTCTCTCTCTCTCTCTCTGAGGGGTGGGCCCGGGCTGACAGATTCTTTGACCGACCAAGCGCTCTGCCCCGCACGCCCTGTCACTGTCAACCTTTTTACCCCATGGGGGACGCCGCCGCGCAACCAATTGTGCGGCATAAGAGGCTGACCTATGGGGGCCCGTGAGAGGATGTCTTACCAACCCAGTCAGAAGGAACCCCGCAAGTCTCCGTCTGCGGGACCCGCCGAAGGCAAAGGTGTCAGGGCCCCTGTTCCGACACACCGCGAGGCGACGGCCCGGCCGAAAGTCTCAAGTGGGCATTAAATGAAGGTGTGGGCGCTTCCAGTAGCGCCCACGTCGTCTACAGCACAAGTCCAGCTCATGTTTTCCTTTGTCGACCTATGTGGTAGTCCCCCGAGTATATAAGGGGAGGGCCTGGTCCATGCAAAGGGTTGGCTCTTTTCCTAGCTCGATTTTCCTTAGGTTAGATCTCTCTAAGGTTGCTCCGTACCAAAGAAGCACCGTTCTTCCTCTGGGCTAGAGCAAGAAGAAGAACAGTGCGCACCTTTGTAACTCATAATACTTGCCATATACGCCTATATATACAAAAACAAGCAGGAAGTAGGGTATTACGCCTTCCGGGGCGGCCTGAACCTGGGTAAATCCTTGCGTCATTACTTCCTTAGCCACCGGGTTTACTCGCAAAGCTCTAATCCACCCCAAGGCTCGTAAGAGACTCACTACTCCCCTGGGCCGAATTCCAAAGGGGGTCCCTCCGGACCACCGCTAGAGGCGTCTCTACGCCGACAGCCTCCCCTTGACCGAGCCCCAACGTGCCAGCAAGCCCAGACCGGCCGGTACCCCCTCCCCCGACCTCCTCCTCGTGTCCAGCGGACGGCATGCCCATCCCCGAGCCACCTCACCTATTTAAGCAGTGCCTGAGGTCCCCTTCTTCTACATTCCTTCCCACATCCCTCCCTCTAGCCAATGCCCTCTTCAATTCCCAACCCGAGCACCGCTTCTCCGCTCCGGTCACACCTCCGCCGGCCTCGGTTCCTCTCGATTCCGACAACGTCAAGCCACCCCTAACTAAATTGACCGCACCATTCTTCTTCCCTTCGAAGCCTCCCACGTTTTCCTCTCTCAATTTTGCCGGAGCTCCATTTCACCGGGAAACCCTAAAACCTCGCCGGCGAGAAAACCCCCGCCCTAACCGGCCGTCTCCGGTGGCGGCGCTGACCCAACCAAACGGTAGATGGGCCCCACCCCCCAGGCACCCACCGAAGCGGTATGTGGGCTGAGGCCACTTACCGGTGGGCCTCGGACCCTCCCTTCGGGCCTGGTAGCAAAGTAAGTGGAGACGTATTCGGGGAATACGTCTCCGACGTCACCCATCTCCAGCAGCAGACCGCCCGGTTCAGTCCAGACTCGGTTTTTGTCTGGTTTGACCGGTTTGGACCCTTCCCAACCGGCTTTTGAATTTATTTTTCCGATCTGAAACTAGAAAACCAATTCCCTTCTTTTCCATTCAAACAACTTTGTAAAATTTGAGTTCATTCAAATAGAAACAGTGGGAAGTCCATATCTACCTAAGAAAAAGAACTCTAATTTGCAACTAGCTCCAAATTCTTCCTAGAACCCTCCAAGTTAGGAAATGCACACTTTTACAATCTGGAGCACCTCTGTAAACTAACATGACCCCAGAAAAGAATGTGGCATTGAACTGAAACCCTAGCGCCCGTGAATTCTTTTAGGAGCTAGGCATCATTCCATGACATGTATGTATAGGTTAAAAGGTTCGGTGGGTCAAGGTAGATGTTTTGAAATCTCGTCATTCGCTCCCTTCTGATCTAGCTAGAATGCTAATCCCTTGTAGAAACCCTAGAAGATGGAGGAGCTCCTTAACCTCTATTGCCCACATGATTCTGAGTGAGAAACCTTTATTTTAACCTAAAACCCCCAGCGACCCCAAAAATGCTCCTTGGGTTATTTCATGCACGTCTTCACTAATGTTAGGGCCTCCATAACATATAGGAACCCCATGACCAATTTAATATAATGTTAGGGCCTCCATAACATATAGGAATCCCATGACCAATTTAATATAACACATGGGTTGATTTTCTCTCACATGCGATCTCCATGCCAAAGACTTTAGCTAGAACTTGAATGTAGGTCCATAACAATCTTAGGGGCATTCTCCAAACCTCGTTGGCCTCTGGACTCACTCAAAGAAGATGTCGCATTCATGCTAACCCTAATAGGAAGAAGGGCTATGATGTATATGTGTGAGCATGTATTCCGTATGACAAATCATCAACTCAACCTAAAACCCTAGCAGCCCAAAATGTTCCCTAAGTTAAGATCATGGCATGAGCATACAATAATGCATCTTTTGGCTCTTATTTGGAGTTTTCGACCTTGTCGTTTACTTGCCGTTCTTTTAACGTGTAGCTACTGACGCTCCGAATTTTCTCAAGGAAGATCCTGGATTTCTGCAGAACCAATTTCAAGAAGAATACCAGTACCCCAACTCACCAGGCAAGCATCCCTGCCTTGATCATGTTGAACCCTATATTTTCGGACTTAATTATGTTGATTGAAAAAACATGCATGCTATGTTGATACTACCTCTATGTTGTATTAGAGTAGATACGACCTATTATTGCATGTCGTCAATACCCCCATCCTTGTCGCCTTAGGATTAATCCCTCTAGCGGCATGGTAATGCCGTCGGGAACTTAGGGTATATTAACTTATGCTAGTGCCACCGTAATGAAAACCAATATACATACTACGAGATGCTTATGCTTGTGTAGGATGGAACCTCTGGGAGGTGTCCATCATCCGGGAAAACTGTTTGTGAAAAGGTTTTCCAGCAAAACCGTAAATCAAACCGGAGTTGATTTGGATCTAGGTGAGAAACATAAGGTGGTGTCGGAGAAGAAGATTGTCAAATTGAGGATGCCTTATGTGGCATTGTTAATAATCCAGTCTTGTGTGACTTGGGATTAATCAGAGTCTTGCTCGGATCAATTAAGGACCAAATCTAAGTGCCGCTTGGCCAAGTTGACATCATACGTCCACATGTCCTTTATGGGAAGAACTTGACCAAGTATTCTGTTTAGTACTGACATGCAAACTCATAGGCGATAGGTGCAAAGTGCAAAGAGTGGGTAGACTCTAGAGAGCCTTCTCGCAGTTTAGCGTAGGAAGTTGTTCGACACAAAGATGGGTCTACATTGTGGCATGGTTCAACAAGCAGTGCGAGAATGGCTCCTCTAGTGGGTTCGTCGTTAGGGCTAAATGGAGGAAAAGTCTCATTGTGTAATCCCCTGCCGGTACACCTCGTGAAATGTACTCACCGGATCCTGGCAACAAGGGAGGATCACATCGTGTGGATAAAACCGTACAACCTCTGCAGAGTGTTAAAAATCTATTCGAATAACCACATACACGATCATGAACACAACTTGGATTAGGCCACACCCTAGTTAGACTTGTTTTGATTTCACAAGATGGGTCACGGGATTAAGGACGTGGGCATGATGTGCCCGCAGTGTGCGATAAGAGTGTTGGATCAGTGGCATCCCGACAGAGGGGGGTGAATGTCGAGTTCAAATTTCTTTCACAAATTCTTCACATACGTAGTCATATTGAAGAACTAGTATGATCCGAGTGCAAATTCAGTGGAAACACCCCCCAAAATCATGGACATCACAAATTCTCTGCTCATCATCGCAGAAAACTTGGATACAAGAGCATTAGAGGAGCCACCAAAGATTATGTCATCCACATAGATTTGTACTATCCACATAGATTTTTCAGTTTTAGCGAGCTTTGAAGATTATCCAAAATGAGACACACCAAATGCTAATATGCCAGATAGGTGCTCATCAAACCATAAAAAGACATGTATGTCAAGAAGAGCAGCTACCATCTCAAGTTCTTAGCATATTAAAGATTTCACTAGTGATGAGTTCCAGACTAGGTAGTCACAATTGCAATGAATCGAAACATGAGTGAAGTATGGCAACCTAGCGCTAAGCCAGGACTAGGAGGACAACCGATCAAGATTAAGACCAAAATACTCTACCACATGCTGAATTAAGCAATCACATGATTAAATGGATTAGTCACAACCAAAATACAACCCCGGCACGAGGAAGTATCTTGAGTGATTCATCCTGACTTTTCACATTGAGTCCACATGATTATTTGGACTAGCCACAACCAAAGTACTACCTCCTGCACGAGCAAGTACCTTGAGTGATTCATCCCTATTTTAGCATTTTTTACATTAGCATATGATAGATTTCAAGCATGTAGAGCAAAAGCTAGTGACTTTTGATGACAATAAGCATTCTCTGACCCGAGCCACAAAAGCCTAGGCATGTTAAGCCACTAGCAGTCCTAATCAAGATTACCATGAAGTCCTATCTTTGACCAGTCATAAACAAAGATCATAGTTGCAATACTAGAGACATGAGCAGATTCAAAAGCAAAGGTTTTCCCTAGCAAGCAACTCATCAGTAGATCAAAGATTTAAGTTCAAGTTGTTGTCCAATTAAGCTAGCAGATTCTTGAGAACACATGTCAAAACATGGTGAAATGAGCTAGACAATCAAAATATGGCATATAGCGGACTCGTAGAAATCATTGTTTCATCAAGGATAATAGACAAAGCTCGTGAAAATGTAAAGTGCACATGATATATCACAAATGATGCAAAATGCACTATGTTACACTATGATACTCAATGAGAAGACTCCCCCTCAAACCAGCCCATGGGGATGAACAATCCCCAACTCCCCTCTAAGTGCACAGAATCGGGTGGGATCTAAAGGCTTGGTAAAGATATCCGCAAGCTGATTTTCAGAATCAACAAACTTGAGCACTACATCACCCTTCTCAACATGGTCTCTAAGGAAATGAAACCACACATCTATATGCTTAGTCCCTAGAATGCTGCACTGGGTTCTTAGCAATGTTAATAGCACTAGTGTTATCACAGAAAAGTGGAACACTATCAAAAGACAACCCAAAATCCCGCAAAGTCGAAAATCATCCAAAGAATCTGACTACAACAACTAGCGGCTGCAACATACTCAGCTTCAACAGTAGATTGTGCAACAGAAGATTGTTTTCTAGAAGACCATGAAACAAGAGAAGTGCCAAGAAAATGACAAGTTCCAGAAGTACTCTTGCGGTCTATCTTACACCCGGCAAAGTCTGAATCAGAAAAACCCCGAATCCCGAGAACAGAAGAGCATGAATACCAAAGTCCAAACTCAAGGGATGATCGAAGGTACCTCATGATGCGCTTCACAGCTTGCCGGTGGGAGTCTCTCGGCGAGGCTTGAAACCTCGCACACAGGCAAACAGCGAACTGGATGTCCGGTCTTGTCGCCGTCAAGTAGAGGAGGGAGCCGATCATGCTCCTGAACTCCTTCTGGTCCACCGCCTCTTCTTCTTCATCAGGACCAAGTGACGTTGCAGTAGACATCGGGGTATTGATTGGCTTGGCATCGCTCATCCTGAACTTCTTCAATAGATCCTTGGTGTACTTGGCCTGATGGACAAAGGTGCCCTCCTTTGTCTGCTTGATTTGTAACCCCAAGAAGTATTGGAGCTCACCCATCATGGACATCTCAAATTCTCTGCTCATCATCTCAGAAAACTTGGACACAAGAGCATTAGAGGAGCCACCAAAGATTATGTCATCCACATAGATTTGCACTATCAGAAGGTCATTGCCACGCCTAAGAAGAAACAAGATTTTGTCTACCCTCCCATTTCAAAACCATTTTGAATCAAAAAGCTCTTAAGTCTATCATACCAAGCTCTAGGAGCTTGCTTAAGACCATAGAGAGCCTTGGACAGTTTGAACACATGGTTAGGGTATTTAGGATTCTCAAATCCTGGAGGTTGTTTAACATAGACTTCTTCTTCAATGAAACCATTAAGAAATGCACTTTTCACATCCATTTGATAAAGCTTTGAACTTCTTAGAAGCTGAAAACGCAAGCAAAATGCGTATAGCCTCCAAGCGAGCTACCGGTGCAAAGGTCTCATCAAAATCAAAGCCCTCAATTTGACTAAACCCTTGGGCTACAAGTCTAGCCTTGTTGTGAACAACAATGCCATCCTCACTTTGCTTGTTCTTGAACACCCACTTGGTTCCAATGATATTGTGACCAAGTGGAGGCTCTACAAGCGCCCAAACCTTATTTCTCTCAAAATTTTCTAACTCCTCATGCATGGCATTGACCCAACTATCATCAGAAAGTGCATGACATATATCTTTGGGCTCAAAAGATGCAACAAAAGCTGAATACGCAAGTTCTGAAGAAGGAATGGACCTGGAGCGAGTTACACGCTCAGAGATGTCGCCGATGATCTGCGCTGGAGGATGATCCTTCTGGAGGCGTTGTGGACCACCGAGCTCATCTGGAACTCGAGTGGAAGTAGCCTCGGCAGCCTCTATCTCAGCTGTAGAAGAGGTAGGAAGCTGAGCTGCCAGTGAAGAAGGTGCCACCACCGATGATGAAGTCCTCGGTGCTGGACCCTCAGCTACTGTCGAAGAAGTCACTGGAGGACCAGCAGCTGCCGCCTGAGAAGTGGGGGCACAGCCCACGCCACTCTCAAAGTCATCTTCATCCTGGAAGAATCGACTCGGACTCCTGTGAAACACCTGAAAGCTCGGGTCTAGCAGAGCTAGCCTCATCAAAAGTCACATCACAGGACTCCACAATGGTGTTAGTCTCAAGATTAAGCACTCGATATCCTTTCGAATGTCCAGGGTATCCAAGCATGATACCATCAGAAGTACGCGATTCAAACTTGTCGAGAAGGCCCTTCTTCAGGATAAAACATTTGCAACCAAAAACCCTAAGATGGGACACATTTGGCTTCTTCCCAAACATAAGCTCATAAGATGTCACGTGCAGAGAGGAATGCAGAAAAACTCGATTTGACACATAGCAAGCGGTGTTGACGGCCTCGGCCCAATACCGTCGCGATGTGCCATACTCATCAAGCATCGTTCTTGCCATCTCAACTAAAGTCCTATTCTTCCTCTCCACAACACCATTCTGCTGAGGGTGCGTGGAGTGGAGAATTGGTGTTCAACACCACGATCAGCAAGAAAATCTGCGAAAGAAGCATTCTTGAACTCTAACCCATTATCACTGCGAATTCCCTTCAAAGAAACCAGGAAAGAGATTCAAGAGCCTCAAAACCAAATCTCGAAAGAACTCAAATGCTTCAGATTTATGCTCCATGAAAAAGCACCCAAGAAAACTGAGAATAGTCATCAACAATGACAAGAACATACCACTTCCCACCTGCCGATCGGACCCTTGCTGGACCTACAGTGTCCATGTTCAAAAACTGAGCTGGTCCGTCAGTCTTAACCTGATGATAGGTGGATGGGGAGCAGCAACTTGTTTGCCATGCCGACATGGGGTGCAAACCAAATCCTTGACCGGTTTGAGTTTGGGCAAGCCTCTCAGAAGCTCAAGACTGCCAACTCTAGTCAAGTGATCAAAACCAACATGTCCCAAACGCCGGTGCCAAAGTTGCAAAAACTGAAGAGCTAGTAGCAAGAAAGCATCTAGACTCAGAAGAACTGAAATCAGCAGCAAAGACTCTACCAGGGCGAGAAATACCAAAAGCAAGTGCACCCGAAGAGTCAAGAACACGACATCCAGTCTTTTTGAAACACACCTCATAATCATCATCAATAAGTTGTGAAACAGAGATGAGG
Organism: Stipa capillata; assembly: GCA_019208055.1. Taxonomy (NCBI): domain Eukaryota; kingdom Viridiplantae; phylum Streptophyta; class Magnoliopsida; order Poales; family Poaceae; genus Stipa; species Stipa capillata. The sequence goes on from JAGXJF010001438.1 coordinate 8,141, forward strand.
TTGTATCTCAGTTTACTCACAAGGGACAACATCTTTGAGGATGTTGTTGTTGTTGACTCGCACCGCGCCCTTGTGTGTCACACATCCACGGGAGTCATCTCCAAAGGTGATGAACTCATCACCGAAACGTCTTGTTGAGGGAGGTGAACCATTTTGAACTTCTGGTCATGTGACATGAACACCCGGAATCAACAAGCCACATGTTCACCAACCCTCGCCGGTCAACCTACACAAAAGACCAAAAACGAGTGGACTCAGTACTGGGGTTAGTAAGCAAAGATTTTTGAATCTAGTACTGAGTCACTCACTGAACAGGCACAGAAAGTTGTTAGTGATTAGCATGCAATGCACCATCTTGAGCAACTCTACGACCCTGACCTAGAATGCGCCACGGAGGAATGTCACGCACAGGAGCACGTGAGCCACCTCCAAAAGGACGACGAGAAGACTCTAGGTCACCTAAACCCTGTCGCCTGCTAGAGCCACCAGAAATCTCAACATGTTGAGGCCTCGTGTGTGTCTTAGGAACACTCAACGCACTGTTGCGTCGTTGAATACCCCTAAGAGCACGAACACGGTCACGACGTTCCTCCTTGAGACGTCGAAAGCAGAACTCAATTCCCATCGCCTCAGACATTTCTTGGAAAATCCCTTTGGTGAGATTGTGCTCAACCTTTCCCTCTATCTCTCTGCAAAATTTGGTGAAGATCTAACAGTGAAATCACCAGGAAATCTCTAAATACTAACGTGCTCTTTGCACCCAGTTATTCTGCATGTGCATCTAGATTGGAACGACGCCCTCGTCGGCTCGAACCTCCTTTCCAAGATCCGTTTAGTGGGATATGGATAATGTTGTCAAGATCATCTCCACAAAATTTGAAGACAATCCAACGGTTCAATCTCCGGAAAATCAAGTTTCTCCTTGCTACTGTTCACGTCTAGATTTGACTGCGTGAACGGTACAGTAGCATTATTACCTCTTCTCACGTTGATCCGATAAGTCTCTAAAGAATCACTTTGGTCAAGTTGTGCCTTAGGTATCTATGAATACCTCAATAAATTTTCACCTTCATCTATGTAGCCGTTGTCGGGAATTGATCCACCTCCGACATGCTGTCCACGGACGTCCAGATTCAATCTCCAGAACGTCTAGCTTGTCTGATCTCTTCCCGTTGACTCGATAAGAATTCTTCAAAACCCTTTGGTAGAATTGTACCTCTCTGTGTCTAGTTTCTAACTCAATTGGTGGATTGCGATTTCATTGAGCGAGCATCGCGCAGCATCAAAAATTCTCCGGTCTGTCTAGAACTGATCTATGTCCAATTCTGACCGTTTCGTGTTGCGAATTTCGCCCCACCCATATAGTTAACATTCTATCATCTTATGGTGCATCATGGCATTATTGTACACCATTAATCCTTGTTTGAAAGCACTCGCATCATCATGTGTTCATGTTTAATAATTTAGATGATTGTTTTCATCATCCAATTGAATAGTATGTTATGTAGCATATAGTTTCCTATTGTTATATGTATGATTATTATATAGTTCTTACTTTTCTAGTATATAATGTTCATGCTTAAGAGTATTTGTCATATTGATGAATCATGCTTAGTTCATTAATAGGTGTATCCATATTCATATAGCTACATGTTGCATGTTTATATAGTTAAATATAGTATGCATACATACAATATAGTTCTACTTTAACAGTCATTAGACATGAGGTGTGATGAGGACATCTCCCATGCTACCATCCAAGGACCAATCACCCATTGCCGTGCCCGACGGCTTAATCATGAGGTGCGTTCGTTTCTTGCTATCCATGATTACATGGCTAAGGATGGGATGCTACTTAATGGTGATATTTTGATTCTTAGGAACATGGGAGAAGCACTACTGGACCAGCCACAAGAGGATGAGGCGTCACCCCAAGTTAAGTTGGACTCCACTTCAACTCCGAATTCGGTTCGGTTTCAGCAGACAGCACCTACATAAATGGGGCATAACTTTTTCATATGGAGTCCGATTGAGGAGTTCTTATATGCGTTGGAAAGATAACGATGAAACCTTTCCAATGGATCTGACGCCACATTATGAATAATTACAGAGACATTGGAATTGTCAGAATAAGTTGTTAGGTGCTGCGACACCGTTTTGGGCCACTTCGGGCCTTGTTTTTGTTTCGGGTCTTAAGCCCAGGTTTAGGGTGAAACTCTCATAAACCCTAGGTATAAATACTCTATAGTCGTCATTGTTTAGGGCGGGTTTTGCTTAGATTATTATGCCATCGCAGTTTCGCTGATTTCATCAGTTTGTAGAACCCCACTTCAAGTAATCAAATATTTCTCTACGTTTGTGAGATTGCTTCTACTGTGTTCTTGTTTGTGTTCTCTATTCGCATGCAGGGATAAGCCTTCTTGGCAAGGTCAACCGTGTTCGCACGTGGTTGATAACCAACGGAGCCGTGGTGTAGCGATCGCAGGGTTCGGATCAGTTCTGATTGGAAGCCAGGTCGTCAACGTCGAGTTCTCCACAATTGTGATTATCCCCTCCTGATGGAAGATCGGGCACCCCCGTGCGCATCAAGGTGGTTTAACCTCTTAGTTCAATCTTGTCTGCATCAAGAATAAATTTGTTCATGTTTAACAACGTTCATATTACATGATTATATACCTCTATACATATAGTGTCTGATGCCTATGTATAACTGAACTTAATATTGCAAATAACCTATAATACTAGAAGCATAATCTTTGCTAAACTAATATTAATATGACCTACTCCATGTTAGTTGATCTTCTATAATATATGCCTACTAGCACACGCCGAATTATTATTGTATATGGCACATGATTGCTCACTGGCATGTTAATGTCTTTAACCACACGTGATGAATGTTTAATAAACACGTTAGGATCATCATGTCACCATGTGTAGGTAGCATAATAAGATATATGTGTAGATTTAAATGGGAGTATGACATGATGTTATGCAATAATATAAAGTTTACTACATATGTAGTTATGGTTGCATGATGTATATTGTATGGTGGTATGTGCATATATTCTTACAGTTTAACTCATGTTTATTTAAGGATTGCCATACAATAATTGGTCATATTATTAACATCTGTTTATAATATGGTTAAGATTACGCACATAGTCCATATTTGTACAATACATCTCATATGGTTTACATATGAAGTATTGCAATATATGTATATGCATACATACATAGCACATTCCATGTTTCAAATAATAATTTGCTGGGAATTGGTTTAGCACATTATTGTACTCCTATTTCTAGTTTAATTATTTGTTTGAACACAATTAGGTTGTACATATTCATCATGATGTTATGTTGCATAATCATGTAGTTGCATATAGTCATATATATGTATATGTATTGTTAGACTTAATATTTTTTTTTACTGTCTATATGTCAGAATAACAACTCTTTACTAAGTTATTATTTGACACTATAGTTTAATCACAGTTTGCAAGATCAATGGTTGCTATTGGATTATAATTATCTTGTAGAATTACAATTGCATAGTCATATGTTATCCTAAGCTAGCCCTGCCAAATCTCGATTTCATGTCTAGTCTATCTAGCTTGTTACATGATGTCTAGTTGTATGTTGCATAGTAGTTCATATAGATTGACATGTCACATATTATCATTTCTTACCAACTAACATGCCAGGACCTCGCTTGTCTACTAGTATAATGGGTCATATTTGTTTTACTAGTATGTCGGGTCTTCATGTTTAATCATATGGTTGTGCTATTGTTGTCATCAACCATATCCTATCTCCAATTGCATATCTATCCCTATCTCGCATGTGGATTAACTTTAGTCCTTTTACATGCAAATTCTATATCCCATAAATCTATCCTTTTTCCAGAATGATCCTGATCTAGAAGACCATCTTCGAGTACATGTACTCTATCTGGTTGAGATACATAATCTCACACATTCCTAGTTGTCTTTCGATAATCCTATCCCTTCACCTTTGTCCTCTGACACCTATCCGACCTTGCTAGCTGTGACGGACTCGGGAATTATATATGAGCAGGGGAACGGTTAATCGCCAAGGACCGAGAAGTCATCCAACATACCATACGCGCTTACGTCGTATGTATCTATCATCGTTGGGTATCCCGACACCGGACCCACATACCATACGCGCATTCGTTGTATGTATCTATCACCGTGGGTCAAGCCGGCCGGAAGCAGCTAAACTTCCCGAAACCACATACAATTCCCTGATCCTATGAAGTTTTAGAGTCGTTCCAATTCCCACTACGCAAAGCAAGATCGGAGGAGCCCGGCGATTCTACCCTCACCCTAACCTAGCTCGGAAGCTAGTGGGTCGCTCAAAAGCCCGGTAGAATCCACCCACACCCTGCCTGGCCGGCACAGCGTCGCAACCAGCAGGTCACTCAACCGATTCCTGCTCGACTTAGTGAAAAGAGGAATAGCTTTAACCCTTCACGGCATACCTACATACTTCATTCCATACACGCATCGCATATGGGCAGCCACTGAAACAACTTGAATACCACAGTTCAAACTCTAAAAGAAGGAGTTATTCAGATACATAGCATATCTCTTACCCCAGGAAGGTTGTGTTGCACACACATATGACCTAGAAGTCATTTACATGCCATTGAACTCCAAAAACAGCAACAATACCAAAAGTTTAAACCCAGAGATGGCAGCCCTGCCACCTCCAATAAGACCATACAAACCCACAAGATCGATCGTAGGAGGATAAACTAAACTCTAGGCATCATTATCAACATTCTCTGCGTTGTAGTACTCACCAACACTAGGATCTCCTGCAACAAATTCAGAATTGAATTCCGTAAGTACTTTTATACTTGCAAGTCACATGTATATACTCATCCCATGTTAATTTCAGCAAGGCTATTAATCATGAATCAATTACTAACCTGTATATCACCATGGCATGATAAACAACAACATAGACAATATTGATAAAGCAATATCAACAAATATGACATGAACAAGTTTATCTTCAGATCTGAATATGAATCAATTCAACCAAGAACTTCATACCCAATAATCACATCAAGTCAAACAAGCTTGGGTGATTTAAAGATGGCTCGCCACGAGCCATATCATCTGTTCTGAGCGAACCAATCTTGGTTCGACCAAGGGAAGTACTTCTGGAAAGCCGTTAGTTCGAGGTTGGCCGACCTCGACTACCCGATCATTGCGGCAAGTCTTCCATCGTGGGTGACAGGTAAAGCCCTACAACGCCGGTATCGAATCAGGTTAAATCCACCTGATCAATCCATCTGTAGGTGACAGTACCCCGGCACTCCCTTCTCACTATTAGGGGTTTCATATTACATTAGTCCGATTAAAAGATCCTCGCTGATCTTGCAACACATTGGAACCTAGCAATACTAGTGATTCGCCATCACTACCACATTGCAATCATTACGACAATACAAGCTAGCAATTAATCTTAACCAATAGCAAGGCATGAAATAAACTTAAGGGAATCTTAGCGAGTATTTTTGTGAACTTGCCTTGCTGGGATTGTTCGTATTCGTACTGCGGATCAACTTCACAGTACTCTTCGTTCAAGGGTTCTATCGAGGAAAAACACCGAAATCCCGGAAAGGCGATGGAAACGAATAAAGAATCAACACCAGCAACTTCAGAGGAACAATTATACATAAGACGCATTCTAATATGTGGAGGATGATAATATGAAACTAACGCAATTGATATCATGCCATTTAGAGCTACAGAACTAAAGTTATGGTTCTCCTAAGGTTCATATAGCACTTTTCTTTTTAGGGTTAATTAGCTTAGGCATTAAACCCAGGTAAATAAAACAGTAATTATTCATGCAAATGATGTCATGACTGTGCATATAACTTAGATAAGGTTAACATTTATTATCCTCTTTTTGGCGTTAACTAGATTCTCTAATTATTACTTCTCAATATAAGGTTTTACTAATTCAAGCATATATGTGAATTTCTTATATGGTGATGCATAAATTAATTGAAGTCAGGTTTCAACATGTACCAAAGTATAGTTACTGATGCAACATATATCGTATTTGGAGCCAGTATGATTCTTTTGGAATTCATATCACACTTTTGAACAAAAGGGGGTATTATGGGAATTTGACCATTTTGGAACAATGTAGCATGAATGGAAGCTATGCCATACTATTTTACACATTAAAAGGAGGCTAACAAAAAAAGAATCATATAATTGGAGTTCATATGAATTAGTTATGAGTTTCTAAAGTTTTAAACAATTTCCAGCAGGTTCTGTAATTCTAAAATTCGAAAATTAACCCTGCCTCTCCTTTTTCTTACTCGGCCTACTGCTAGCCACAGCCTATGATGAAGAGGGCCCATAGATCCAGCACATTCTTCCCCCCCTAGTCTATTACAGCCGGGTCCCATAGCCAGTTTTCTATTTCCTTTTTTATTCCTTCTCCCTTTAACCTTCGGGCTTTACTCGGTTTTGGCCACCGGTGGTCCTAGTGACGGTGAGCGGCGGTAGGCAAGCGAGCACGAGATGCAGAGGGAGAGATGGGAAGAAGAACACACCAAAGGCTCAAGCGGCTCTCAGAGGTCCCGTTTTGGTGCTCGGTTGCGGCGGAGAGGAACGGAGCAGGTGCGTCAGCGGCAGTGGCGGACGGCAAGGAGACGGTCCCGTCGGCGAGGTGGTCTGGGGCATGCCGAGGGGGGAAAATATGTCAGAGAGAGAGAAGACGGCTTTGTGAAGATATCCAATGTACCGGAGCAGGCCATTACTCACTGAGGTTCACGGATTTCCAGCGGCGGCGAGCTGACCGGTGGCGGGAAAGGACGAGGATTCCTAGAAATTGGCTACAGCAAAACCCAATTAATCATGGCGTGAGCTCACAAGATTGTGACGAAACATTTTGGCAAGGGAAGAATGGAGGAGAGGTTTTACCAGTGATGGAATGTGGTTGGATGCCGCGGTCCGTCCGCCGGACGCGGGGAAGACGACCACGGGTAGTTGACTTTGGCGGTGACCCTGCGCAAGACAAGAACGGGGATGAGTTCCTTGTGAGCTTGGGGATCTGGTGCGCGCGTCGGGTGGAGAAAGGAGGCCTCGCCGGACGCGGGGACGGAGATGATGCCGACGGTGAGTTTTCGAACGGACGGCAATGCGTGCGCTCTCCAGTGGCCTAGCTCGTCGTGGAACCCGGGAGTAAGCACAGGAGAGACGGCGGAGATTGAGGGAGTTAGGTGGCGAGGTTGACGAGGTATGCGAGGAGGTTGGGAGGAGTAGCCGGGAGAGCGAGGTCACCGGCGAAACAATCGGGAGCTCGGGTGGTAGTGGCGTGGCAGGGGGCGAGTGACGCGTGGAGGAGGTAGGTGCTAAGGAGGCTGACGGGTGGGGTCATCGTGTCAGCGACTAGGAGAGGGGGATGTGCCCATGCGTTCGACTACGGGCAAGGGGAGAAAACAGGGAGATTATGGGGCTCAGCCTAGGTAGCGAAGGAGGTGGGCTGACTGTGGCCCATCCGCACGTTTATGATTTTCTTTTGCTCTTTTCTGATTTGCCACCCTCTAATTCAAATTTAAACTTGCCAATTTGATTTCAAACAGAGTTTTCACCACTGTGTACATGTGGGGCTATGAATATATATCGCTCATTTAAACTAAATTCCATATATGGTCCAATCTAGCCTGGAAGTGCAAATATTCAAAATGTTGTCGAGGAACTTTAGGAATGTTATTTGGAGTTAGGAAGATATTTAAATTCTGGTGGCAATTATTTCATGTAAGGCTTAGCTAACATTTGTTTCCTTAATTTGCATCTTGCACACCCGCCATGTTGTGTCCATTAAACCAACATCCTCCCATTTGAATTAATTGCCAGTTAAATGTGTCTTGAAAACTACAGAGGATATCACTATGACATCTTGGGCACATGAAGCTAACGTGAAGTGCTTTAGTGAGGATTACAAACCTAGAGTTTCCATGGTTGGTTATATTCCAGATGTTAAGGTCCCGAGTTATGCAAAAATTTTACTTGAACTATATGATGACATGAGATGCAAAAATGACAACTTTGCTTTAATTATAGCTCTGAAATTCCAATTAGTAACTTGCAATACTTAGGTCATTACACTAGCCCTATTCTTCTGGTATTTCCATTTGGTATCTAATTTGGAGTTATATTTATTTGCTTTGCACTTTATTGCCGTTGCGATGAATAGGAAGTAACAGCGTTGGGTAAAGACAAGTTCCTGCAGAAGAAGACCAACTCGTCAATGAAGGCATGCCCTTTTCTTGATCCTGTTGATCCTATATTTTGAAATTCATTATATTTTATTGTTTATAAACATGCATGCTGTTTTATTCCCGTAGCTAGCGTGTCGATTGAATAGATTATTTAATATTCAGAATAGAGTAGAAAAATGCTTAGCCATGCTTAATTATCCCTAGGATGCTTTTACCTTGCCTCCTCGGAGGAACGATCTTCGGATCATTGATATCACTATTGAAACTTTGTTAAGCTCGCTGAACTAGGACGGATGCCATTGTTTCTCTCTCTCTATTCTTCCTATTCTACTCTGGGTGAAACTTACCATCATAAAAGGTGCGGGCGACAGCTGAATCATGAGTTGAAGGAGCAAATGGTTGTTCTTCATGAGTTGAAGAAGCCATTGGTCGTCCATATCGAATAAGGCCGAAGCCATGATTTTGAGAAGTGTGAAAATAGTACGACCACATGCTATATGGGCACTAGCTTGGTTAAGTAGGTTAGTCGAGTCTTGATGTCGACATTGCCGTACCGCAGAAGGGTGGATGTAGCTACGAGGACCTCGGCACAAAAGGGGGGGCCACGCAGGGTAGGCGGGTGTACACTCCTCCGTGTCGAAACCTAGTGGGGCATGTCACATCGGGAGGAGATTAGCTAAAAGATCTTGTCATGATCTCCCTGCCAGTACACCGATGGGCGTGTACTATGCCAGTGGCCACTGGTGGGCAACAAGGCAAGATTATGTCATGTGGGTAAAGTGTACAAACTCTGCAGAGTGTCAAACTAATCGATTAGCCCTATCCACGGTCACGGATGGCACATAACTCATTCCTGATGAAAAGGACCTGTCTTTCTCCCCTTGCTAATTCCCTCTACCCCAGTTCTGGAAATGTAAAAAAGGTGGTTGGAACCTATGGATGAATTTAGACCGGATGCCTTATTCGCATGTGTTGGTCGTGGACCATCACATTTATGAGAAACACCCTGATATTAAAATCTGGTTTTCATCAAAATTGTGAGGGACCCGGCATTTTAATTCAATTCAAGGAATTCACAACTAGTGAAGACGGTGACCATAGCCGCTACCTGCGACGGACTATGGCCACCCGCTCCGTGCGACCAGCATACGACGCAATGAGTATGGATCACCACGGCTGATTGAGGGATCACGATTCCAAACACATACGTCTTACGCGTATGACTCACTTGGTAATGGACCGTACATTCACTTTGCACTTCACTTGAATCAAAAGAAAATAACGAGTTCCTCCATATGCAACCATCCACACTCCCCATTCAACATACACGCATGACAGACGGGAGGTGGGGGCATATGTGGACAGCAAGAAATATCATCACACAAACTCTACAATATGATAATAGAACTAGCTGCCCACTTAGTGAACTTTAAAGATACATCAGTCGGCGATAACCGTAAATTAGTCGAGACTGAAATATTTACAATGCAGCGGATAACAAAACAAAAGCCCAGCAGCGGTGCATCAACCACTGCACAAAAGCCAAACCATTCCCATGAGTCGAACGCGGACCAAGGAAACCATCGGACTAAGCATCATCATAAAACTCCGCAACGGTTGGCTTACCTGCAAATGTCTAGGAATATCCTAGGTGAGTACAAAAGTACTCGCAAGACTTATTCGTGCTTGATTTCATGCCCTACACATGCTCACTACCACAGTAATTAAACATGATGCGTTTCCATTGAATCAATACATGATAAACGTTTATGACAGTGCCCATGGCATGAGCATAAGTGGTAGAGTCAAAGCATGGTTCAGGTTCCACATGAATACAAGAACGACCATGATAATTGGAATATCACACAGGGGTAGCCCACACCCCATTTAAATTACAGGCTCATCACAACATCAAGTTCAAACAATCTCTTGAACCATTACCGACAATGCGACTACCCTGAGTATAGTGAGTGCATTATCCCCGGGAGTTTGCAAGGCTCCAGGGCCTGAGACTTACCTCAACTACACCCCGGTATCGATTCTCGGTAACGTCCACGCGTTAACAGGAAAGTGACACGGGAAGTCACCTCTGGTTGGTATGGCAACAAAACTCTACTTACTCCTAGGTTGCCCTCACCTCCAATCAATACAACTTTATTCCTGTGCACCCCCTCGGCTCTCACATCTTACCTTAACAGGTTGAGTTCATCGGGCAACAATTGAAGTTCTCAACATAGTGATACACCCTACACATGCTAGTGTGCTCAATTCCAACATACAATTCAAACAAGCATTTACGCGTATACATAATAACGAAGAAGAAAGAATGCAACAAGCTCTGCTTGCCTTGGTCGTAGGATTCGGAGACTTGGGTGGGCTCAACAGTTTGGGGATCTTCCTCTTCAGCCTCTATCGCAAGCAACACGAGGCATCGGAAAGGAAACGACAGAAGAAATGAGTTCCAGCATGTATGCATGATGGAAATGCTAGACATGAAATGCTAAGATATTTCATGAATGCTAGGGGTTTATAAGAAGAATATGCCTCAATTTGAACTTATAGAATTAAAGTAGTTATCCTAGCAATTATATGCATGGCTTATTCAAGTTAGACTTTGGTTAGGGTTAAACATTGATATGCACGAGAAAGGGTTATACCTAGGGTAATGTTTTGGAGAAGATAATCCGAGAAGCAACTACTAAAGTAGGAATTAGGTATTTTAAATTTACATAACGTTAGGTACAAAGTTTGGAAATCAGTGCAAATGAGGAATCATCTTTATACAATAAAATATTTATTACATGTACTTGTTAATTTGGGACATTGTGGTTGAACCAAATACTAGAAATTCTACAAGGGTTTGAAAATATAGATTTGTTCAAATTTGGATTATATATGCCGAACCCCAGAATTCATAACAGAGAGTCTTAAGCAAAACCACCCGCTAAGTCGGAACGTCAACCCCGACCTCAACTCCTGGGGATCAATTCCAAGAGGAGTGGAGTGATATGGCTCCGAATAGCCCGAGATGTCAACCCCGAACTTTCTCCGGAAAATTAATGCACGGATCAAGTAGGGTGATATGGTCTCCTCACTCTGTTCCTACTGAGCCGGAACATCAACCCCGAACTCGTCCCGGCAAATTAATGCACGGCTGGAGTAGGGTGATATAGTTCCCAACCTCTCAGTAGCAGAGTCGCTTCACAGGGGTGATTAAACCTAATAACTCTATGATAGGAACTCTGAAATCCTACCCCACCACATGTGCTTCATCAACATACACGCATGGCACATGAGCAGGCGAAAACAACCAGATTTCACAGCAGTGACTCTACGACAGAAACTGCAATATTATAAGTTTGAAACTTAACAAACATATATACACATAAGGATCCGAAGATCCAAACACACAGCGGAAGAGTATTAGTGGCTACGAAGCCAAAACAGTAGGGCCAAAAGTGGCAGCGAAACAAACCAAACCGCCAACCCCGGGGCAGGATCACTGCCTGGGATTCCCAGTGACTAGGCGTCGTCGGTGTCGAGTTCTATATAGAAACCACCCTCTGAAGGGGTAGTTTCCTCTGCAATAAAACATCAACAATAGCAGGGTGAGTACAAAATTGTACTCAGCAAGACTTACAGTACGGAAATTAGTAATAATTGTGCCAAGTATCAACAAGGGGTAATTGTGGACTAGTTTGCGGAAAGCAAATTTTACCTTTGTCAATAGCAATAAGTAGATGGAAAATCGACTACTAGAATACCTTTTTAAAGGGGACGAGTCGAACACTTCGCGAGCATTCCTTACTGCAGATCACCACACCTGACACCCCCCGATTCTTCCTCGACCACCCTGGGAGGAAGCAATCTCTAACCACGGCCTTAGAGTTGGCAAGTTTTAGGATTTGTTGTAGTTGTTTAATTCGACGTAGGTAATCACCAAGCTGTCCATAACCGCGGACACGGCTGTTCAAACAGTTCTAACTCTACAGGGGGGTACATCTTTACCTACACGTATCGATCGTCTCTTAATGCTACCAAGTACACACTTCACGAGGTGTGCTAGCAGAGGGTGATCGAACACGACCTTTACAATGCTTTCGACTAGGTATGAGCCACCCGTACGGAATAGTCCATGTGCATCAGTCCGGCCGTGACTACGACACGGTCCCATACGTTGTGAATCGAGGTACATCCCCGGCCTCTCAGACCGTGTGTCCACCCCACCCTTATATGATGCCACACCACAGTTCCTTTTTCACACACACGGCAAATGAAAACGGCAAACTAATGCAGCTCATACACTAAGTCTAAGCAAATTATTGAGTCGTGGGTGGCCCCATAATCCACCCGTGTAGAAGTACGCGAATCTTGGGTCAATGTACGTCGAGAACGGGTCCTTGCGGGAAGACGAGACAACCCACCATGCTCCCAGCCATGGCCTCTCGTCTAAACCTAGATATGATTAAGTGAGTTCATTAGTTATCCCGGTGAACACCCACCTACCACGTAACCTATTCCCAGTGTTGATTCATCTGCTATCGCAGGAATTACAAATTCTACAAGTCTAAGCATGTCTAAGCATAAATAGCATAATAGCATTCGAACAGTGGATACTATACTACGCTAGATAGGTTAGGTTAGTGGTGGAGCCGAGGGAGCGACAAGGTAGGTTTTATTCGTCGGACTAGGGTTTTTCTTAGCGGAAAAATAGCAGTTGAACGCATGTGATAATGAATTTGAAAACAACTAATACTTTGCAAATAATAGGAGTTTGCAATGTGACCAAAGGGGTTGCTTGCCTGGTTGCTCTGCAACGGAACCCTGCTTGTCATCAAGACTATCGCCCTGTGGATCTTCCGGCTCTACCGAGGAAGAACGAAAACACCGGAAACGAGGGGCATAATCGTAAATATCAAAATGCAAAACATCGGCATGAGATGAAATGTATGCCATGATGTAGAGAGTGCAAAATAAAGACTAATGCAAGTGGAATCGATTTAATCGGAGTCTGGATGCATAAAATATCACGATCCGAAAATCCTCCGGCTAATCGGAAACCCTAGTTTGAGTTTTTAGCAAATTGCATTATTCCTAGCATGCAAACATGGATGGAAATGATGTTTTTGCATAGATCTTCGTTTTCTGAACATTTTGATATATTATTTGCATTTTTCTGATTTAAAATGGATTTTCTATGAATTTTACAAGATTTAAACCATTTTCCCCCCTCTGTTGTATTTTCTCAGTGAAATAATGTTTTAAATTAATTCAAATATTAGCAGAGGCTGACATGTGGGCCCTACTGGTCATTTTGACCAGGTTTGACTGAGTCATTGACAAGTGGGGCCCACTTGTCACCTTTTTCCTTTTTCTTTAATTTTTATTCTAATTTCTCACATGTGGGGCCCCCATGTCAGAATTTCCTTTTCTATTTGCTCTTTATTTTAATTCCTGTCGCATGGGGCCCACTGACATGGATTTCACCTTTTCTTTTATCTTTTTATTTTAAATCCTTACAACTGGGACCCACCCGTCATTGAGACCGATTCAATAAGTGCATTTATACACTAATTAGCTATTAGACATGCCATTAATAGTTGGTTAGCCTTAATCACTCATCATTAGCACCATTAACCGGTTGGATTAGGCATTAAATATGTCAGAATAATTAGTGCACTAGTTAGCATTTAATGCACTGTTTAGAGCGGTTAATTGTGTCTTAACCGACACCATAATAGGGCACTTAGGTCTCTAACCGCATCCGGTCGGGATGCCGTTGGGGGCTCGGTCGGTTCTGGAGCAAGGCCGGCGGCGAGCGGCGGCTTACCGGAGCTCCGGCGACTAGCAAAAGAAAGGCGGCGGGGTAGTCCGGTTGCTCGACGGAGGAGGCGACGCGGCGAAGCACCGGAGCGGCTCGGGACCGGGGCGGCGAGGGCAAGTGGCGCGGGGTGGAGCCGGGGAGGAGGTGAGGCCGAGGTGGCAAGAGGGGCGCCGGTGAAGCTCTGGGGGCGGCGGCGTCTCGGTGGTCGCCGGGATGAATGGAGCGGCGGCCGGCGTAGCTCGGGGATGGGGCGGAGCAACGACGGGGAGACGGGACGAGCTCGGGCGAGGCGAGGCGCGGAGGAGGCTCGACGGCGGTTGGAACCAAGGCGACGGGGAGGCAAGCTCCGTCGGTGGAGGCGAGGTGGGGCGGCGGTGTGTAGAACCGAGGCAGGGCGGGGCCGGGCGGAGCCGGACTGCGGTGGGGTAGCCTCAGCGGAGGGGAGGCACGATGGCGAAGGAGCTCTGGAGGAGGGGCTCGGCGGTGAAGAAAAGGCGGCCGGCGGCGGGGAACAAGATGGGGATGAGCTCGGGCGGGGGCGGAGCCGGGGCAAGGCGGTGGGGAACGGAGGCCGGCAACGGGGCTTGGGGCCCGAGTGGCGCGGCAAGCTCACGGGAGGGGCGGAGGAGAGGGCGGCGACCGGGCTCGGTGGAGGAGGGAAGGTGGCGGCGGGGTGAGGGGATGAGGGAGCAGCCGAGTAAGGGGATAGGGATGAGGGCGCCGATGCCTTAGAGAAGAAGCAAGGGGCGGTTGCGGGCTGGGCCAAGAAAGAAGAAAACGGGCCAGGGAGAAGAGGCCCATTCCGGTAGAAATTAGGGTTAGGGTTTCCCTTAGGTTTTTGCATTTGCTTTTCTGTTTTCTTGTATTTCCTTCAAAAATTGAGCTACAAATTTAATCAAATTCAAGCACAACTTCTCGATTCCATCATATTCATTTAGACCACTGAAAATACTTCTCAAATCTTTAGTTTCACGTTTGCTTGGATTGAAACTTTGAAGCTAACCTTAAACCTTTTAAAGGAAATTTGGGGAGTTTGCCGAATATTCAAAAATTCAAATTTCTTCTCGATTTTTAGATGATGCAAACATGCCATGATGCACATTAGCAACTACGTGAGAACAGGGATGTTACAATATACCTCTTTAGAAAATCACCCAAGGGTTGGAAACAATGCAACAATTATCCCTGTCCCAACCCTAATTGCTAAGCACACCCACAACCTGCCCACTTCTGCCCTTGCTTCACTAAGGAGGAGCAGCCCGGAGTAGCTCCGGATGGACCGGACCGGCTGCTGAGGAGCTTCGGCCTGGGCCTGAACAGAGAGGAAGAAAGGGGAGATGAGGGAAGAGGAAAGCGGGAAGGAGGAGGGAGGGAAGAGGAGAGGGGCTGGCTCACCGGAGCGGCAGCCTGGGCTCGCCGGAGCTGCAGCCGGAGCTGGAGAAGGTGGCGCCGGTTGGAGAAGACGAGCTCAGGAAGAAAAAAAAGAAAAGGAGATTTGACCGGGGAGGAGAAAAAGAGGAAGAGGGGGTCCCCGACGGCTTTTATATGGAGCCCGGCGGGTTCTCCACAGAGGCACCACCGCCCACCGCCCCCAACCGGCAGTGGCAACGTGGCGGCCAAGACCTGACACTCGGGTGCTCACTCGGAAATAGCCCGGAAATGGCTCGGAGTCGGGCAGCCCGGACGTACCACCCGGAGGTTCCGGAGTGAACCTCCGGCCTTCACAAAACGACCGCTCACCCTCTCTGGACTCTCCCGGAAATCACTCCGGAGTCCAGCCGGAATCCGGGCTCACCCGGAGGTTCATCCCGGAGGCTCCAGATGGGACCTCCGGTTGCACCGGGATCAACCACATGCTCTCTGGACTCCCTCGGAAAATAGCTCGGAGACCATCCGGAATTTTCGGACAGCCCGGAGATTCAGCTCGGAGGTTCCAGATTGAACCTCCGGCCGGACAACTCTCGCTTAACCCTCTCTGGACTCATCCGGAAATTAACTCGGAGGCCACCCGGAATTTCCGAGCACCCCGGAGGCTCCGTCCGGAGGTTCCGGACCAACTTCCGGATGAACACAAAGAGCTAAAACTTATACATAAAATTATTGTTGGAAAATAAGGCCAAAATACGTTTGGGTTTTGGTAGTTATCCAAATAAGTTGATTGGTGTTAATTTACAAGAATTGAGTTTTAAGAATGAGATATGTACATATTCTATAAAATATAACTTTTCAATATTCAAGTTTATGCAAGGGTTGTGCATGGATGATGCCATGTATGCATGACGAACGTAAGAACTTATTCATAGGGTAGAATGGGTGTTACAAAAATGATCCTTTGAAATTACTGTACTATTACAATCAAAGCTGCTTTTATGCAAAAGAGCCATAAAACCCTTCCTTTGCTTAAGCCTGCACGTAGTCATAGGTTTGCTAATGAGGGGGGCACGCTGGGTACGTGAAGTACTCATCAAGCATGTTGTTTGTTGGACATGTTCAGATATCTATCAGGACGATGAAGACTATAAGGTATCTTCTACGTCAATGCTGAGGTTTAGGTCACGTGGCCTCCGTCGACTGCCTGTGGTTGAGATGGAGACATCTACATTTTATTTTCCATTGTGTTTCTAAATGGTAAGGGGCATAAGTCCTAGTTACTTTATTTAGTCATATCGCTGCTATAACCCATTTGTTTATGTTTCTAAAATATTTCGTGATGTGTGCAGTGATATCAATTCACCTGTGTTCATCAGCTTGATCCAGGACTAATGAGGAGATACACAGGGAGGGTCTGGAAGTTAAGTTCAGGCTCTCACAATGTCTCCTTTGAAAATAAGCCTTACATGAAAATAGCTGTTATACACCCCCATTCGGGATTACTTGCGAGTACATTCAATGTACTCATCTGGTTTATTGATTTGGCCAGACGAGGAGGAGTACTTCTCCGAAGACGATAGCGACTACGAAGGTTAGGGCTTACCCCAGTCGGTTGCCTGTCGGGTATGGTATATTGATGGGCGCCTACCACGTATATCTTATTTTCCGCTACAGAACTCTTTGAATTTGGCCAATAGGCCATGTGTGTAACCTAAAGACCTTACCGGTCAATGTATCAAACTATGTATCGTTGTATGATTGTATTCAAGGCAACTTGTGTGCACTGGCTACTGATCATGGGACCAATACAGTAAACACGAGGGCTTATCCGGTCCTTAAAACCGGGTACTCCACAGGGAGCTCCCTGCAATAATGATTAGTAACAAATTTCAAGAATGGGAATTGAAGTATGTCCATTTCAAACCTTAGAGTGATACTCTTCCTTTTGCAATCTATTTCTACTTTTATAGTACTTAGAAAAGGTCTTCCAAATATAGTAGGATAAAAAGAGTCTTTAGGCATATCAATAACCACTAAATCAATAAGGTAAATAAGCCTTCCAACTAAGATCTCAACATTACGAGGATACCATCTGGCTGTTTTAAGTTCTATCAGCAAGTCTAATAAGCATATTCATCGACTTAATCTCTGCCAGATAAATTGTATTTTTAATCTCTTCAAATATAGAATAGGGAATAATACTAATGCTTGAACCAAGATCACACAGATCATAATAAGAAATGTCATTAAAGGAACAAGGAGTGACAGGTTTACCAAAATATTTTACCTTTACCTTTGACTAAAGAAGTGGCATCTGCCTCCAAATTAATAACTTGCTCAATTTGAAAGTCATCAGATACTAATTCTTTGACCACATTCACATGAGGCTTTCCCTATGCTTCACTTATGTCTAGTTTTTATATATCTTCTTGGTAGAAAGCTTCTCTTCCAATTCATGTTGCATCACTCTCAATGGGTAAGGAAGAGATAGTTTACATGGTTGTGTCTCACGTTCCTGCAACATCTTGGTAGACTGATTTGCAATACTTACATTAGCAGTTGTTTCTTTAATCAGTTCCTTGTAGGCAACCCTATTTTTCTTAGGTAGATCCAAATGTTCAGCAAAAGTTTTAGCAATTCTAAGTAAACATCAGGATCAATATAATATTCTTTGCTAAACTCCTCTATTTTACCAGATTTAACAAAAGACTCAACACATTCATATTCTGGAATTGTACCTTCTTCACTACTTGTGCCGTCCCAAGATTATTGATTTGAACAGATACGATCCATTAAATCCAAGCACCTGCAGTATTAGAATGCATAAAAGCACCTCCAGATGGGAGGTCAACATCGTGTTTGCTCGAAGTGTTAAGTCATCAATAAAAATAATATAAAACCAGCAAATCATAATATTATTTTGAGGACATTCTCTCAATAAAATCCTATATGTTTTATAAGCTCTGACCATACTCTCACCTGGTTTCTGTCCGAGAGTAAAAATAAGCATCTTAGCTCCATATGTTTTCCTTTCAGGATAAAAAACGAGCTAGAAAAGTAGTTGATAATGCATCCCCAAGTAGTAAAAGAGTCAGGAGGATGAGTACATAACTATATCAAAGCTTTATCTCTTAAGGACATAGCAAATAATTTCAGCATGACTTGATCAACAAAAAGCATTTATTTTAAAAGTCGCAAAGTTGACCAAAATCTACCAAATGTTATGGGTCTGCATTCTCCTCTCCTACAAAAGGATTTTCTCGCAACATAGATATTTGCACTGGATTTATCTCAAAGCTTTCCTCATTTGTAATAGGTTAGCACTAGAATAAGTATTAGAAATTTTGGGCATTGATTCTACAATAATAGCTAATTGATTAATAGAATCTAGTCGAACCATAAGAAAAACTTAATGGAACAAACAAATAAAATACTCAACAGAAATAAGAATACTCAACATAATTACTGATAGCGCATAATTCCCCGGCAACGGCGCCAGAAAAGGAGCTTGATGTCCTGCAAGTGCATAGGGTAGGTTGAAATTAGTTTTCGATAAGTAAGAGTATCGTATCTACAAGAAGCAGAAGGAACAGGTAGATTTGTTTAAGTGTTGTTTCTTCGTGGAGCCTGCAAATGTTTTGTTGAGTAATAGAATGGCATGATAGTAGTGGAGGTGTATAAAATGGGTATGGTGATATTAGCAAGTTCAAAGTAAAAGCAAGAACTAAAATACGATAAAGGTAGAACGATTGCAATAATAAATAGGCGTTCTTGAGGAAAATGGTTTCACCACTAACCATGTATAGATAGTATATGAGAACAGTTTGTGTAAATGATAGTAATTAATGAGAGTGGAGCCTTACAAAGATGTGCCTCGAACATCAGATACACATCCCTCGCAACTGCTGTCTCACCCCAATATCCAACTTGCAAGCAAGGCAATTAAGGTCACCCATGGTAACGACTTTGACGAGGTGGTTCTCCTGGAGGGTAGTACGACCAGGCAGTATGGGCGGGTGCGCCCGTACCACTAGTCGGCTAGCCTTCTAGAGACTCCAATTGCGATGGGGTTTCTTTCTGGGGTCTTTTATTGCATGTAGATGACGTATATATATTTAGTTTTGCCCAGAAAACCCTCTGATCTAATTGAATTCCTTAATTATCCCCCTGAAGAGCCTTAATCTGCCTTTAAGCGGATCCACATTGAAACAACAGTAATTATTCTAACTATAGCTAATTATGCAAGAATTGGAATATAAACATGTATGCAAAATACACACATCAACTAGCAAGGAGGAACAAGCACCCACACATACTCAGAACCTTAGAGTATGTCGGTGCTAAACAGAAATGGACAAAGGAAGATGAGGAAGCAAAGAAGTACGGTCACCGGCTTGTCTTCTCTGATTTCGGCGACAACCGCTTCCAAGACTGGTGCAGCAGGAGGACAAAGCTTAATCCTCGTGGTGAACACATCTGGCGACACCCAAAAGACAAGTAGGTCTACCACAAAATGGTAGGGCTGAATGAGCAGGCAACTCAAAGCATATTTGTGTCCAATCGGAAGAAAGATATACTCTCCAAAGCCTTTGGCACCAAGGAGCCATATGGATGCACCAGGAGTTTTGGAAATCTCGCACCTTGGGGCAAAGCTTTCACCAGTGATAGCCAGGAGGCCTGAAAGCAGAGGAAGAAAGCTAAGGCCGAGCAATGGAAAGTGGAGATAAAATCCTCGCTTGAAGCAGATTTCAAGGAAAAATGAGAGCCATGGAGGAGAGGCTGACAGCACAATATCTCCAAGAAAGGGAGGCACTCACAAGCCCGGCGCCTCCCGGAGTAGCTGCGCCTCGGGCAGTGACAAAGCTTCTCCCATCGACCTACTCAGCAGTCCTGGGTAGTGCAAGCTACAGATATAGTTTCGCAACAATGAACTTTGCAATGGACGCGGGCTATAGTCAGGTGTGGTCATCTCCTCCAGATACGGTGTTACACGAGGTCCCGTTAACACCATGTTTCGTGCGAGTGCAAATGGAAGCTGTCAACCCAACCTTCACTAATTGCCCCTTGCCTAACATGTGAGAAGAAGACGAGATGCAGATCCTAGACGATGCTGTCAGGTCTTTCATTTAGTGGCCAAAGAAGGACATAGTCCTCGAAACACCACCAATGGCGTCGTCTGATGCTCCTTTTTCACTATCAGGTGGGATGATGAGGTTTTCACCGGTGGTGCATAAATCTCAGCCAGATGTTCCCAATGTCCCGACCCTACCTCCTCCGCCGGTGCATCAATCTCAGCCAATGCCGACTTCTCATTGGTCGCTACCCCCCTCAACTGCAAGCAATACCAAATGTGGAGAGTTCACGGCCTCGTTGCGTTCAGACCAAGAGTCAAGGGGCCACGTTGAAGCTGGAAGTTTCTCAGAAGAATAAGTCCGCTTTGAATTTGGTGACAGATGTTGTATATCCTATGGTGGATGATAGCATGCCAGGAGAACCTATGATGGATGATAACTTGGCCTAGCCTGCCAGTGTTTCATGATCATTACCTCGACTTATCAAACAGGATGTTTTTAGATAAACAAGCCAACCTTGTAGTGTACTTCATAGAGGAACACTTCAAGCACAGTCAAGATAATATGTTCTTTGTGGAATTCTCTGACTTGTCCAGCATGTTCTACTTCCTTGATCTAGATGTCGACCTCATGTGGTGCTTTACGCTATAAGTTCTTATAATATAGCACAAGTTTCTTTTAATATCGCTAAGTGCGCAACCCATTGCTGTCTTATACTCGGATACATGATAGATGTAAGCAAGAAAAGAAGCCTCCAAAACTTTGTGGCATTCACGGACCCACACCTGGTCCCCGTGCAAAGCATCGTGAAAAATAAGAACCTTGTGCGGGATTACATTGTGCATATACTCTATGAGTACTCCGCACGAGATTCAATCCATGTTGCCTATAACATAGGGTAAGCGATATGTCTTGCAAATTATTTGTTTACAACGGCTAAGCATATCATAACTTTGTTTCGTACAACCAAAGAACACTAGATCCTCATCATCATCGTACCAAAATGGATAAGGTA